>JARPMJ010000037.1:530000-566613 GCA_033366665.1 Phoxinus dragarum | reverse complement strand
ACATGAACAGATGTACAAAAAATATAATATTGTTAATTTTTAACTATTTTATAGTACATTTAATTCTTATAAAGGTGCCCCCCCCCCCTTTAAAAAAATGACTTTGTGAGGGGAAAGTCATTCTTGGCATTCAGAAAACTAAAGTGGGAGGTTGAGGAGCAGTGCAAGTATTTGCCGTATCTCTCTCTCTCAGGGCTTGTGTGTGTGACGGGGATTTCATTAGTCCTGATTTGCAGGCATGAAGGAAAGTGTGAAACACCTCTAACACTCATTAACCCTGGAGAGGAGCAGAAACCTCCATGTTTCATTGTCACGTTCTGGTCCTTGCACATACTTATATGTTCATATTGCTTCACACATCATTTCTCAAGCTTAAAACCTGTGTGTGCTTTTATTTCATCCAGTGGTTTGCTGCTACAGGAGAGTGAGCGATTCTCTGGGGCTCTGCATTACTATAAACTGGCCATCGGGAGCAGACCGACTCTGGCCTGTGAGTTCAGCTCTTCAGTTTCACTTATTTCACCATTTCGACCATCAGAGTCAGTCTCTTATTTGTGTCCTGATGTTCACAGCTGCATACTTGAACGTGGGCATCATCCTGGTCTCCCAGGGGAATATTGAAGAGGCCAAGCGCACATTCCACACCTGCGCGGACATCCCTGATGAGAATCTGAAGGACCCTCATGCCCACAAGAGCTCCGTCACCAGCTGCTTGTACAACCTGGGCAAGATGCTTCATGAGCAGGGCCAGCATGAGGTACAGCTCGGCTCATTCATTGAGTATTGATTGAAAGCTACGTGCATAATCCAGTTTAGATGGATCCAATAATGTTCTTGTATGAGTTGTTGGTTGTTCATAACTTTACAGGCTGTTTTTGTTTGTCGTATAGGAGGCGCTTTCAATTTATAAAAAGGCTGTGCAAAAGATGCCACGACAGTTCGCACCGCAGAGTTTGTACAACATGATGGGTCAGTGTTTATGTCTCAGTTGAATTGCATTCAGATGTATTTTATGTGTACATATCTATAGACCAATATAAATTTGAGGTAATTTTTTTCACAATATATTAAATGTAAATTTATAAATGTATCTATCTATCCCAATTCGTCCCGCCCACCCCATCCATCCAATCCATCCATAAAAATATTATACCTAAAGACCAGCCCTATGACTTATTATCCCCTTTTGATATTTCCCCCCTGCAATTTTAGATTCCCCCCATTATAGACAACCTCATCAACATGCTCCGTTTAACATTTCAAATATGACCTAAAATATGTTTTTAGTGTTCTACAACCCCTTCAGTTCAATTCAGTTTAATGACACTATTATCATGCTACAGCTGCTTTACACCAGAATTAGAATTTGTCTAATTTTATTCCTTTGGCCGACGACGCGTATATAGTGACTTTAGAATCCATTCAAGATGTACTTGGTTTTTATTTTTATTTTGTATATGCATTTCCTTGGAATCAAACCCATGACCTTAATATAACAAGTTTAACTTGTAGTCTTTTGAAAGTTCAGTTGCTTGCGGTTACAGTTACGCTTATGGTTTCTGTCCCTTGTATGATACTGTCTTTATCAATCTCATACCATGATGGACTATTTTTTTTTTCTTTTTTTTTTGGGACATCTGGCGGTTTAGAAAAAAAAAAATCTCTACTAATTTCAAACATAGTGCTCCAGAGGTTTAATGTCTGTGAATCAACTCTAAGCATATTTGGAAAGTTCTTCCATAACTCCTCAAACTAATCCAATGACATATGCTTTTCTTTGCATTTGATTTGTCTGCATGAAGTCCAGGGAATTCTAGGTAATTTTGGATGTCCTTCTGACTTTGACCCACAGGTGAGGCGTATATGAGGATGAATAATCTAGAGGAAGCGGGACATTGGTACAGAGAGTCACTGAAGGCCAAACCCGACCATGTTCCTGCCCACCTGACCTATGGAAAACTGCTGTCTATCATGGTGAGTCAACCTGACAAGTACATTATTACTCTTTATGTGTGTGTGAGCTTTTCTTCCGTCACAAACACAAAAGTGAGACCTGAAAGTCTGAGACCACATTGAAAACAAATAAAAAGATTTTGAAAATCAATTGACATGGTGTTTGTTTGTTTATCCATGAATCCATTATTCCATTCATCCCATCCCTTCCATCCACTTCATTCCATCCCATTCTATCCCTTCCATCCAATGATACTACTACTACTAATAATAATAATAATAGTAATAATATAATATTATACCACTAGTGAAAATGCTTATATTTTACCCAAATAATAATATATTTTAATTAAATAGAATAGGTTAAATGGAAGATTTTTCACTATTTGCTGTTGTATTATTGACACACTGTGGTTGCTATTAAATTTTCAGTATGAATGTAAAAGCCTGAAGCTAAATGGATTTGTAAAAGCGTAATTAAATCAATTTAGTTTGACTTCAAACTACAAATGGGGAGATGAAGTGGAAAGAAGTCTCCAAAGATAGCTGGTTATCAAAATCATTTGCCACAGATGACCCTTCATGAGACTCTTAGTGCTGAGGAAAGAAATAATTGCTTCATCCTTGAGAGGAACATTGACACAAAAACATCTCTCAGACATCAACGGCAACATCATTTTGATTTTTCATCATCAGATTTTCACATTTGCATTCCACCCCTTTCACTCCCTGCATAAGAAATAACCCTTGACCGTGATATTTTTCCTCTCTGACCACCATGATGTAAATGGAGAAGGGGTGATGAAGAAAGGTCGAGCAGCTGCATCCCCCCCAGGACGTGATATCTCATATCCTCCTCCTAATCTGATTTGGGTTTGTGTCTCGGCACGGCTGGTCAAGAGTCCAGACTCTTGCCTCAAACCTGTTTGCTCACTTTAACCCCCCTCCCACCACTAACCCCCACTTGGCCTGTCCACTTAATACACACAGATTAAAACCGGTTATTACCCCTCAAGCACCGTGCTTAATTTAATTACTCTTTCCTTCTTGAAAACAGGTTATTGGTGAACTTTTGACCACCTGTTGAAGAACTGTGGTGTATTAGCTGGCTTACTCTGTCAGGCGGACAGAACAGCGTCAGACAAAATGACTGAAGTTATGTCATGATGTACCTCACAAGACCATTTTTGTCAGATGGCCAAAACGTGAAAGATTCGGGACATTTGCTGCTGTTTCCTTTTTCATTTAGCCTTGTATATTGTTTAGCAGTCTGTTTTTGAACTTGAAGTTTCAAATGTCCACGAAAAGCTAATTTAACACTCTAGTCAACAGATTAAATCGGGGTCTGGGGCTAAAACAATAGCTTTTTTTGTATTTGCCCTTTTTTGATTCAAATCTGCAGGTATTTAGTGGTTTTTGAAACCCTGACTTCAAGTTTTATATAGGCCTATACATTTGATAAACGCTCTTGGACATAGTTGAATGCTTTTCAGGAACCGCAGCCAATGAGAGCATGAAATGATACGGCTTTCCAAGGTATTTCTTTATCCTCTTATCTGAAGTGTTTGCCACAAAACTGTTCAGTGAAGCAAGCCTAATATAACCTCACTGCTTATGACTAGAACGTTTGCAAAGGTAACACCAACATGGAAGCAATCAGCACTGAACTGTAAAGAAAGTGAGACAATTGAACATCAAACATGGAGAAACAGTCACACAAGTGTACTTTCCCACACTTTGATAACATCGAACATCATGTATGGCGTAAATTTAAAGGATCCGGTTACGACTATGTCCCTTACGGTGGGTGTAGTTGTAATTATTTCTTAATTTCTCCACAGGGACAGAAGTCTGAAGCAGAGCGTTACTTCCTGAAGGCAATAGAGCTGGATCCTACTAGAGGAAACTGCTATATGCATTACGGTAGGATCTGATTCCATTCTAATGCTATTGATCAATGCTCAATTTACTTTAAATTTTATTCCATAGAGTATTTCTTAAATATGGCCTTTATTTATTCTTTAAATGTGGCATTTATAATATTCATTCATTTTACAAAAAATATTATTGCTATTATATTATTATTATTATTATTAAATATATGTGTACTATATCATATAATCATGTATATATATGGATATGAAAATGAATAAAAAAGATTTAATTCTCGCAATGAATCCAAATGTGCTTCATGTAAACAGCCCCTTTTCAACACTTGCAAAACCATGTCCTTTCTCATCTCTGAAATGAATCGGTAAACTTAGGCTATGTCCTGAAGCAGCAGAGGTTCATTGTGCTTCATGTCCTGCATATCCGATCTTCGACTGTTGATGTGGTCTTCTGGCCTGCTGTGTTTGAGTTGGTTTCCATCCTGTAATCTCCTCCGTCTTTTTCTCTTTCTCTCAGGTCAGTTTCTGTGTGAAGAGTCTCGTCTGGGAGAGGCAGCAGTAATGGCTCAGAAAGCTGCAGAGCTGGACAGTTCTGAGTTTGACGTGGTGTTCAGCGCAGCTCATATGCTCAGTGTGTGTGTGTGTGTGTGTGTGTGTGTGTACACTTGTTTCAGGTGGATTGCAGGTGGACTCCACGTGTTTCATCATCTATGATGAAACAAGGGAATATTTTGAGATAATGACTAGCTGACTTTACGTCATTCTGCTTATTCCACAGCTGCTTTCCAAATAAATACATGGACATATTGATTTTACTTACAGCTTAGAGTAATTAATTATTCTAACTTGTGTTGATGTGAGAAGAGACAACAGAGTATTATTAGAGAAATTAAAGTCACACTAGTATGAAGAAAGCTATTTGCCTGGGCCAACACTCATTACGCAGCAATATTAATAATTGATGTATGCATAATAATTTTCATAATAACTTACATATTCTAGTATTGTGTGTGTTTGTCCACAGACAGGCCAGTCTGAAGGAGGCAGCTGAATGGTATTATGGGAAGGCAGCTGATTTAAGACCTGATGTAAGTACCTTCTAGATGTGTAAGATATTTTTGTCCGTAGTCACCTTGCTGAAGTCTTCCATTATATTAGTTGCATTTGCTCTTTTAAAATGTTCAGTTTTTTTTTTCTTACTACATTCTATAATCCATCCATGATTCTCTCTTTGTGTGTCTGCTTTTCTCGTTCTCCCAGCATCCCGCAGCTCTGATGAATCTCGGGGCCATCCTCCATCTTAACGGGAAGCTGAAGGAAGCTGAGAGCAACTACCTCCGTGCGCTGCAGCTCAAACCAGACGACCTCATCACTCAGTCCAACCTCCACAAACTCTGGAATGTCATGCAGAAACAGGGTCTCCGAGCCGCTGGAACTTGATCTGCTGCTGTAACCTCTGCAGATATTGCATCTGTGGACCTCTGATCTTATTTGAGATGGATTTCTCGAAATATTCAGCCCTTACTGTGGACAGATGTTGGTTAAAACTTGAACTGGTCTAGAGGTTGGGAATGAAGATGGAGCCTCTGTGAAGTTCTGTATTGAAAAGTAAATAGTGTAAGAGAACAGTAAAGTGCACTTGAAAGAGTGTAATAGCCTCTGAATTCTTCTTCTCACACACGCAGGAGAGGTGGTGTTTGCAACAAGTTGGACTGTATTCTTCTGAGAGCAGTGACCCGGATGAACTGTCTTGCGTATACGGAAGGCTGTCACCGGTAACTCATACCAACTGAAGTGTCATATATTGTCATTATGCAGATATTTAAAATGTCTCTTGTTAATTTATTGTTGATAAATCAGCGATTTGTCACTTGTAATGGTTGTTAATAGAACTTAAAATCTCTCAACACCCAGCGCTGAATCTATAAAGCACTAGCTATGTTGTTGCTGATGCCACAGAGCTTAATTTGCTTAATCACACTTTTTACCGAAACATTTTACCACAATAAAATGTCAGTTTGACCAAAAAATCATTCCGAATTTTTATTATAAGAAAGAACTGAACATTTTCTGTTCCAGTAAGCGTTTAACATGGCTCTCCTGACAAGAGGTTGATCAGCTCATTTCATGAGTGTTTCTGCCCTCTATCTGAAGAGTAACAGATTACAGCAAGGATGCCAATTCTGTTCCTGGAGATCTAACTTCCTGAAAAGTTCAGCTCCAACCTTGAGCAAACTTGATAATTACAGACAGGTGTGTTGGATAAGTAGGTTGATTTTTAGGAGCAGGATTGTGCTTTACAGACTACTGCATTACAGTATTAAATATGTCGCTTCTGCCTGTATTTAGAATAACAAGTGTTTTTCTGCCATCTTGTGGTTGAGTAACGCTTTGCCACAACCAATGCACATGCCTGTTGTGCCCAAAGGCTGCTGAATTCTCTGTAGTTTCTAGTCAATTAAACCTTTTTATTTACAACTGATTTATGTTTTTTTTTTCTAACAATGAACATTAAAATTGATAAAACTAAATAATATGTTAGAATGGGTAACAGGGTTGCAAATTTAGCTTTAATTTGGGACAAAGATGTTGTTTTGTTATTAATATAATTATATAATGTAAATTTAAAATATACATTTAAAAAATATATGTTCAACATAAATATTTTTGCATATACTGATATGAAGTGAGCAGTTATCAGTGTGTATCAGCAGGTGTTTGGTTCTGATGCTGTATATAACATGGGGTGCTTCCTCTCTCTGAAATCTTCAAAGTCTCCCAAATGATGTGTGACTATTTTTTGCCTCTAGCAGGTGTGTGTGTGTGTGTGTGTGTGCATCCTCACTGAAGTGTCTCGATATGAAGGAGGAGTTCTTTTCAGCGCTGACGAGCTTTTGATATATATGGTGAAAATCATAAAAGCCTCCTCTGATTTGTCACTGAAGTTGTTTGATGATTTCCTCTGTTGTGTCTAATAAGGTAATGATGAACCTGATTGGAAAGTTTTAGGGCTCTCTCGCTTTAGGGGGCTGACAGTCCCCAGTTTCTTCAGTGTGTTGGAGGAACAGAAAAGAAACTTGTGCTGCGTTCTCTGAGCTGATGAAATGGTGTGCGTCCAGCAGAAGATGATGATGAGGAGTCTGTTGTTTCTAATCAAACTCGTCACCGCTAGTAGGTTTATACTTTCAGTTGAGGATGAAATTATCTAAATTCAAATGTTTATATGCAATAAGATACTGCATCATACTTGCTGTCTAACCTGCACATATTATGTATATTTTGCGCTTTGTTGTTAATTTCTTCTTTTTTCCTTCTTTCTCTCTCCCAGTCTGTCATTTTTCTGTTGCACAAAAGAAAAGTGTGAATGTGCGGTTGGTTGATGGTCACAGTCGCTGTGCTGGTAGAGTGGAGGTTCTTCATAGAGGTCAGTGGGGAACAGTGTGTCGTGTTGGCTGGGATATGGCTGATGCGGCAGTGGTGTGTAGAGAACTGGACTGTGGAGAACCTGTAGATGCTCTGAGTGATGCTCATTTTGGAGCAGGATCGGGACGAATCTGGATGAGTACTGTCTCGTGTACTGGTTCAGAGTCTACACTGAAGAACTGTGGGTCAGGAGGATGGGGTAAAAGCACCTGTGATCACACTGAAGATGCTGGAGTCATCTGTTCAGGTAAACTGCTCCATTCTGCACCATAATATTACATCACAAAAAATAGTCCTAGTTTTCATAAAATGTGAAATTTAAATTTTATACACCACATTCAAAACTTTGGGGTCAGTAAGATTGTTTTTTTTTTTTTTAAAGAAGCTGCTTGTGCCCAGCAAAACCTGTACTATTTTATTATTATTTTTTTTTACAGTTTAAAATAACATATTTTAAAATACAATTTTTAGCAGACATTTACCTCTGTCTTCAGTGTCACATGATCCTCCTGAAATCTTAGATTTGGTGCTCATGAACAATTTCAGCACAGTTGAAAATGGTTGTGCGGCTTAATGAATTGTGGATGTGTTTTTTAAAAAGGAGTTTAAAGCATTTATTTGTAACAGAAATATTTTGTAACATTCTAAATGACTTTACTGCCATTTAAACAAATAAATGCATCTTGCTCAATAAATTTTTTGTTTCAAACTAAATCTTACTGACCTCAAATCACAACTGTTTAAACACTCATTGTGTTGTTTCTCTTTATCTTACTTATGTATGCTAATAAATAAATGCGAATAAACGTATGACATGTTTTTTTAACATTTCTTTTCTCAATTTTTTTCACTTTTTAAAATGTTAGATTTTAGTTGTTGTTGTTTTTCATATACAACATGTGGTGTTTCTCTTACATATAAAATATGATATAGGAATCTATAAAATATTTTTAAGTGCACAACAAGGTTTTTTTTTTCTTCCCAAAAAATCATGTAAATGATCTGGATTCATTTAGGAGTCAGGCTGGTTGGAGGTTTTCACTGCTCTGGGAGTTTGGAGATACTTGATGATCAGACGTGGATGTCAGTGTGTGACGCTGCCTTTGACCAGCAGGATGCAGAGGTTGTGTGTAGAGAGCTGGACTGTGGGGCTCCTGTACAGATGCTGAGAGAAGATGCTTTTGGAAAAGGAGACGCTCAGATGTGGACACAAGAGATTCAGTGCAGAGGAAATGAGTCTCAGATTCACTTCTGTTCAAAATCCCTATCATATGAAAATAACTGTTCACATGACAATGATGTTAAACTGGTGTGTGCAGGTCAGAGTGGATTTCTTTTACATTTATAAAATCTATGTCAAATCTTTTGACACTGTATGAAATGTTTTTTTTCTGTGATTCTTTTAATTCTCTTTTTCTGACTGCACATTATTTCTCCATCTGTTCACTTCTTTATTTAATATACAGTCAGTGTGAATGTGCGGTTGGTTGGTGGTCACAGTCGCTGTGCTGGTAGAGTGGAGGTTCTTCATAGAGGTCAGTGGGGAACAGTGTGTGGAGATGACTGGGATTTGTCTGATGCTGCAGTGGTGTGTAGAGAGCTGGACTGTGGAGAACCTGTAGATGCTTGGGGTGATGCTCATTTTGGACCAGGATCAGGACCAATCTGGATGAGTTATGTCTCGTGTACTGGATCAGAGTTTACACTGAAGAACTGTGGGTCATCAGGATGGGGTAAAAGCACCTGTGATCACACTGAAGATGCTGGAGTCATCTGCTCAGGTAAACTGCTTTGTATAGTACATAGTAAATTTAGAGTACTTTCTATTCTATTGTTGAGGAAACTACTTGTTTTGTTCTTGTGGCCACGAGTTTAATGTTTGAAACAACCCTGAGTGATGATGGTAACTATCAGCTCTGCAGCGGATAATATCCATCAGTAGTGAAAACACTTTTTATTACCAATGTTTAAGCAGGTTCAACAGCAGTTTAAGACATTAAATCTGTAAGCACATAACACAAGAACACTTCTCTTTAAATACAAATGAGACTTTATTGATATTTCTAACACATAAAACTAATATCTAACACATAAACACACATTCACACGAATTGCAGAAAGAAAGAAAGTGAGGAAAGAATGAGTTTTAGGAGTGAAATGATGAAATCCCAAGTTTCTATGTGCACTTGACTTGACTTGAACGAACGAACCATAAATCATTAATTTTAACCCTTCTATCATTTCTTATGCAGGGTTATTACATTTGATATAAACGGAAAGAAAAGGAAGTAAGGAAGAAAAGTGAGACGAGACGTTAGATGGCTTGAATGAAACGGTTAACCCTTACAGAAAAAAACACATGAGTTTCACGTTATCACATGTTTTCCACATGTGACCACATGAGTTTTTGCACATGTGAAGTCCATGTGTTTTTTTTCTGTAAGGGAACCCATGTTCTTCTGATCTTGATCTGACTCTGTCGTCTGATCCTTTCTTCGTGTCCTGAGATTTTAACCTAAGGAGTGTGTTCAGCCTCTCAGGCGAGTTCTGACCAATTAGACGCTGTCTTTAGTTCAGAGGTGGCTGTTTCTTCTCCTCTCACCATAAAATTACACGTTATCTGTGGTCTCTTAACCCGCTCTAAGCAGAGAGTAAAGTTTAGACATGATATATTATAATAATACAATACAATTTACACAGATTTACGTCATCTTTTGAATTAGGAGCCGACGATCTACTGTAGGAAACAAGAAACACTTTGTCAACCATTAGTTATAACAATTGCATGAATTATGTGTGATAGGCATAATAGTCACATATATAGGTTGTAGACATGAGGTTGTAGGATCATGCAGTTGAACTATGTTTGAGTGATTATAAGTCAGGGAATAACAGACTGTCATATGTCATATTTTCCATTTCATGCTGACTTAAAATATGACTCACTAGTTGCTATATGCTAAGTTGTCCGAATTACACGACTACCACTGCATTCATGCTGTACGATTTCTCAAAAATACCAGACTTTCTTCTTATTTACATATGTGACATACATAACCACACAAAGACTATAGCTTTAACATATATGCTACTTATTATTTCCCAATCTGTTTTCACATTCTTAATAGGTTATAATATTCTAGTTGGTTTATATTAAAAAGTAAAATACAAGTATAAAACTTAGCACATTTTTCTTCCATATAAATATGATCTTAATCATTTATCAAATATAATTGTTTATATATCAAGTGTACAGTTTTATAGATGGAATCAAAATTATTCAACTCCCATTGCAAATCAGGTTTATTGACTAAATGTACAGACTTTCAGCTGTTTGCAATGAACAAATCAAACAAAAGTAATTGAAATAGCTCAACACGGCAAATGTTTCAAGTGGTTTCCCCAAATTCAACTGAAAATACAACTTTTAATGACTTCTGCAGTCTCAAAATTATTCAATTTGGGGAAACCACTTGAAACATTTGTTGTGTTGAGCTATTTCAATTACTTTTGTTTGATTTGCTCATTTCAAACAGCTGAAAGTCTGTACATTTTGTCAAATAACCTGATTTGCAATGGGGTTGAATCATTTGATGTATACATATATACGCACACCTTTGGTTGGTGGTCAGAGTTGCTGCGCTGGTATAAATATATTATTTTTTACACAATAATAATAATATAATTGAATTTTTTTTTGTTCAATGAACTATTTAAATGAGCTGTGTTGTTGTTACAGGAGTCAGAATGGTTGGAGGTTCTCGCTGCTCTGGGAGATTAGAGATACTTGATGATCAGACGTGGGTTTCAGTGTGTGACGCTGCCTTTGACCAGCAGGATGCAGAGGTTGTGTGTAGAGAGCTGGACTGTGGGGCTCCTGTACAGATGCTGAGAGAAGATGCTTTTGGAAAAGGAGACGCTCCGATGTGGACACAAGAGATTCAGTGCAATGGAAATGAGTCTCACATTCACCTCTGTCCAACATCACCATTAGATGAAAACAACTGTTCTCATGGCAACGACGTTGAATTTGTGTGTTCAGGTGGAAACAAATTTTCACTTCAGATTTAAATCCCCAGATTAAAACTTGATGTTATATCAATGTGCTTTCCCTCCTCATTGTCTTATTTATTTTATCTCACTCGTTATTCCTCTCTGTTTCTCATTGTTTCTTCATCTCTCATGCACTCTGTTCAATATATAGACGGTTTGAACGTGAGGCTGGTTGGTGGTCGCAGTCGCTGTGCTGGTAGAGTGGAGGTTCTTCATAGAGGAGACTGGGGAACAGTGTGTGGAGATGACTGGGATATGGCTGATGCTGCAGTGGTGTGTAGAGAGCTGGACTGTGGAGAACCTGTAGATGCTCTGGGTGATGCTCATTTTGGACCAGGATCAGGACCAATCTGGATGGATGTTGTGTTATGTACTGGATCAGAGTCTACACTGAAGAACTGTGGGTCATCAGGATGGGATAAAAGCAACTGTGATCACACTGAAGATGCTGGAGTCATCTGCTCAGGTACTGTAAACTGCTCCAAACCTCATTTTATTCTATAAAATACTGTATATATTTAAATTATATACTGTACGTACACACCAGTATTCTTTTTAAATAAATAATTTGTCATTGATTTTTGTTTTCTGAAAATGTTTCTGTTCTATTGCTTTTTTTAGAAGTCCGGCTGGTTGGAGGAGGTTCTCGCTGCTCTGGGAGATTAGAGATACTTGATGATCAGACGTGGGTTTCAGTGTGTGATGCTGCCTTTGACCAGCAGGATGCAGAGGTTGTGTGTAGAGAGCTGGACTGTGGGGCTCCTGTACAGATGCTGAGAGAAGATGCTTTTGGCAAAGGAGACGCTCAGATGTGGACACAAGAGATTCAGTGCAGAGGAAATGAGTCTCAGATTCACTTCTGTTCAAAATCCCTATCATATGAAAACAACTGTTCACATGACAATGATGTTAAACTGGTGTGTGCTGGTAAGAGCTGAATTAAATGACTGAAAAGATACACATATACTGTATTTGAACCCATCACAAAGCAACACGCTGGTCTATTATATTATTTTAAGTTTGATAAATGCTTTTCTCTCTCCATTTCTATTACCCTCTCATAGATGTAATGAATGTGAGGTTGGTTGATGGCAACAGTCCCTGTGCTGGTAGAGTGGAGGTTCTTCATAGAGGAGAGTGGGGAACAGTGTGTGATGATTTCTGGGATTTGGCTGATGCTGCAGTGGTGTGTAGAGAGCTGGACTGTGGAGAACCTGTAGATGCTCTGAGTGATGCTCATTTTGGACCAGGATCAGGACCAATCTGGATGAGTGTTTTATCTTGTTTTGGAATTGAGTCATCACTGAAAAACTGTGAATCAGCAGGATGGGGTAAACATACCTGTGGTCATAATAATGATGCTGGAGTCATCTGTTCAGGTGAATGACATAGTGTACTTTTATATTGTGATAAACATCATAAATTACACAAAACTCTCTTGACAGAACAACTAATCTTAATTTTCATACGATTATTGTTATTTAGGGACTGCAACTGCTAAATACAATATGCTCTCTTAAGCTTGCCACTCTGAATAACTGTTTTCTCTGTTTTGTACCATTTTTAATGTAATAAAAACAGATCATAAACATTCCAGACTTACCAATGGACCTCATTTGTGCTCTGGGAGATTAGAGATGGTTCATGGAAACACATGGCTTTCAGTGTGTGCTGCTGCCTTTGACCAGCAGGATGCAGAGGTTGTGTGTAGAGAGCTGGACTGTGGGGCTCCTGTACAGGTGCTGGGAGAAGATGCTTTTGGCAAAGGAGACGCTCAGATGTGGACACAAGAGATTCAGTGCAGAGGAAATGAGTCTTATATATCTTTCTGTCCAACATCATTTTCTCTCAAACACCACTGTACTCATGAGAATTATATTGGACTGTTATGTTCTGGTAATGGAACTGTAGTTTTTAACTTATTGAAATAATCATAAAACATTTTTAAAAACATTTATATTTCATGTTTCCTACTGTTTAAGTAAACTCTGTACTTTATCCAGGTTACACTGACATCAGACTGGTCAACGGTCCTGACATCTGTTCTGGTCGAGTTGAACGTCAGTACTTCAGTAAATGGGGCACAGTGTGTGATGCATGCTGGGATATGAGAGCTGCCAGTGTCCTCTGTAGACAGCAGAATTGTGGGATTGCTGTGTCTGTTGTGGGATCAGACTGGTTTGGAGAGGGAAGTGGTGAAATCTGGGCTGATGTGTTTGATTGTGACGGGAATGAAACAAAACTCTCAGAATGTTCCGTCTCTTCATGGAGTCGAGCTGAATGTTCTCATGGACGAGATGTTGGAGTCATCTGCTCTAGTGAGTCCATATTACTGGAAGACTTCATTGATTTCATGCTCCTGAAAGACTTAATAGTAGGCCTATAAATGCAATATTTCAGTTTTCTTTTTGTTCCTTCATTTTTTTATAAAATTTATCATTAATGTAAAGCATATTACCAAACTTGCAAATAAAACATGAGCTCTCTTCTCTAGATTCCTCTCTGGCTGTTCATGACGGTCTGGTGCGGTTGTCTGGAGAGAGACAGTGTGAGGGGGAGCTGGAAGTTTCCATCCATCAGGTCTGGAGGAGAGTTCTGCTGGACTCCTGGAGTCTCACTGAATCCTCTGTGGTCTGCAGACAGCTGGGCTGTGGCTCTGTGCTGAACTTCTCCGGCTCCTCTTCATCCAGTCCTGAACACAGTCATGAGTGTGTGACGGGCTTCCAGTGCTCTGGGAGTGAAGCTCATCTGGGGAACTGCAGCTCTCCACAAACTCTCAACTGCAGCTCCACACAACAGCTGTCAATCACCTGCCTTGGTGAGAAGAGCAACATCTGGGCAGATTCTTCAGTTGTTAGTGATCAATAATGAGTTTTTCTCTCTCTGAATATCAGGTCGCGGGTCCATCAGGCTGGTGGGTTCTGGGGGAGACTGTGCAGGGAGGCTGGAGGTTTTTCACAGCGGCTCATGGGGGACAGTGTGTGATGACTCCTGGGATATTAAAGATGCCCATGTGGTGTGCAGACAGCTGCAGTGTGGAGTGGCCCTCAGTAACCAGCAGGTACCAGCCTGGTTTGGTCCTGGTTCTGGACACATATGGCTGGATGAGGTGGAGTGTGAGGGGAATGAGACGTCCCTGTGGAACTGCTCTTCTCCAGGCTGGGGGAAACATGACTGTCAACACAAGGAGGATGTAGGAGTCGTGTGCTCAGGTACACTAGTGGAAATGTTTGCTATATATATATATATTATACCATTTTAGATTTAGCACAACCAATTGCTCTTGTCTTTTTCCATCTAGAGTTTAAAGAGATCAGGTTAACTGAGGGCTGTGAAGGGAATGTGGAGGTTTTCTACAATGGATCCTGGGGAAATGTGTGCTGGAACCAGATGAACAGAGAGACAGCGAGTCTGATCTGTCAAGAGCTGAACTGTGGAAGATCTGGTGCTTTTTTCAATTCTATAGCAAGACTGGAATCGGCTCGTAACTGGCTTGATGAAGTGAAATGTCGACCGCATGATTCAAATCTGTGGCACTGTCCATCTTTACCCTGGGGAGAGAACTACTGTAACAGAGATGAGGTGGCCAAAGTCACCTGCTCAGGTAAGACTGTTGCAAGCATCTCTAAAAATACAACAATAATCCGTTAACATTATTGAGTGTATGAACAAAATGTATTTATTAACTTGTGAATTAACTTGTGATTACAGAACAGGAGAGTCACGAGTCCCCTAGAAGCTATTTGTCATGCACCACATCTCCACATCAGAGACAGTGTTCAGGTAAGTTAATTTGATGTAGAAGAACATAGAAATCATAACATCCATATGTTATGTATGCATGTTATTTATAGCTTGGGGCACCAAGAGGATTTAATCTCACACCACACATACATACTGTAGGTGTTGCTGTTCTGAGAGTACTGTACTTTGTTGGTATACAATAATGTGTCTATGTCTTTGCTGTGTGTGATTTAGAGCATGTTCCTCTCAGACTGAGTGGAGGTTCGGGCCGGTGCTCTGGGAGGCTGGAGGTGTATCATAACGCTGTGTGGGGTTCAGTCTGTGCTGATCTGTGGGACATCAGCGATGCTCAGGTGGTCTGCAGGCAGCTGGGTTGTGGAGACGCACTGAGGGCTGATGGGAATTCAGTGTTTGGTGCTGGTGAAGGTGTTGTGTGGCTGAACAGAGTCGAGTGCAGAGGGAATGAGATTCACCTGTGGGACTGTCCTCTCTCCCTGAAGAAGCACACTGACTGTTCCCGCAAAGATCACGCTGGACTCACATGTGCAGGTCACAGCAAAACTCTGACCAATATTAGTCATTTTTACATAATTTTAGAGTGAATAATATCTGTGTATTTGCTTTTTACAATGTGTTTTATGTCTGTCTTGCCAGATTTGTCAGTGTCCACTACTCCTGCCACAACAACATCAGCTTCTCCTCCAGTTTCTCAGACAGTGCGCTCAACATCAGTCACTCCTCCACAAACTCCTCCAGCAGCGTCTCTCTCTGTGCTTGTGGTTGTACTGGGAGTTTTGCTCTTACTGCTCTTAGTGCCACTGCTTATAGTGATTCAGCAGAACAGAGTGATGAGGAGAGGTAGGAGAGATCCAGAGACTGTCATATTGTGTCTTATTCAGTCATGTGTTGTGAACTGACGGCAGGTTTATCTGTCTACACTCACAGCTCTCTCCGACTGGTACACAGGACTGCACAGGGCTCCAAGTGAGGTAGTTTATGAGGAAATTTATCACAGACACAATCAAATCACTCATACAGGTGAGGCATCATCAGAGATTGTTAAAACTTTAACTTCGGCATTCTGATCAAACGGTCCCAAAGTGTTTACTTCTCTTCTTCCATTGTAACTGTTGCCTCTTGTGTACATTGTACCCATGAACAGTCCAAACCACACCTGGTTATTATTTTTTCATTCCCTGGTGTTTATATCAATCAAACTTCAAGTGCTGTGGTGGTGATGCACAAATTTCCCTCTCCACTTTTTATGAAGTGAAGTAGATGAACCCTTATTCCCTAGCATTTACAATGCCATTCAAACTGAACATATATACTTCAGTCCCCCTCCCAAAAAAATCTTCTTGCTCTCACTATCACTGAGTTTTATGACCCAAAGGACAAGAGGATTCAGTCTGTTTCTGTTCTGCTCTCCTTTAACAGGAGGGAGTCTCATCTCTGAAGAACTGAATTCTGGGTATGAAGATGTTGATTTGCTTCTCTCAGGTTAGAGGTGATTTTCAAACTGTAAAAAAAAAAAAGTAAACCGTGAAATTCACAAATTCCAGGAAATGTATGACCTGTAAATGTGCACCCCAATATACAATGCTTATATAATAGTCTGATGTTTTGAATAGCAATGGCATAATGACATTGGCTTTGTTAACTGGTCATTTCATTACCAGATTATTAAAATCATAAAGACCTTTCTGGCTGAATTTTATTTCTGCAAATATCTTTATTTTTTTATATTGATATTTTGTTCTGATGTTGAAGAGAGGGTGAATGCAAGCACATCTGGATACTATGAGGAAATCATCATTCATGTACCAAAACCAGTTTGTGAGACAGGTGCTGGTTCACTTTTGTTCTGTAGTTCTCTTTGTTATTCTACAGTCTACATATTCATATATACATTCAAGTTTGTTTTGAGTTTGATGGCATTGATTTCATGTTAAATTTGTAGATGACACACCAGAGGGCTATGATGATGTCATTACCAGTGGACAGACCTATGGTACTGGAAAATGTGTTTTTTCTTAATATTTTTTTTCCCCAAACTACTAATAATCAATAATTAGGAGTTTGAGGCAAAAGTCATAGTTAATAGTGAGAGATTTCAATTCTCACTATATATATATATATATATATAGTAGTTAATGGTGAGAGATTAAAAACATTTTTTACACATTTTCCCACCCATGTTATGTTATATATTTAAGAACGTGTGTGTGTGTTTGTGTGTGTGTAGTGGACACACCAGAGGATTATGATGATGTCATCATTAATGGACAGTGCTCTCAATGTGTAATGGGTGAGTCACACAACTTCATTTTTAATCTACATTTGTTTTCTAAGATATAGTGAACATGCGTTTCTACCAATAATATTGAATCTTCATGGCTTCATCAGGTGTAAATATAGTCACAGACAGTCATGAAGGCCAAGATCAATGACACAACCTGTATTTTTTTTATTATAATTATAAAACAATTTTTTTTATGTTTAAAGAGGGAGATCAGGATGAGTATGATGATGTGTGGAGTATCCCTGAAGATTTGAGAAACTTGTTAAGTAAGGGTAAGCTTTATGTCTTATGATTCCCACACAATTAAATATTGTAATATATTTCATGTTTAAGATTCACAATTTAAGAAATTCATCAGTTTACATCTGAATTGAAACTGAATTCCCCATACCATTGTAATTGACACACACACACACACAAACACACACGCACACGCATATTATATACTGTCAAAAGTTTGAACACACCTCGTTATTTACTACATATTTTAGAATAAAATTAAAGACAATTCTAAAATTATTTTAAAAGTCATTTGCTGATTTAAATGAACTCAGTTTGAAAAACTGATGCAATCACAAAATTGAACTGTGTTGCTCTTTCTTTAATGCAGACTATGATGATGCGGGGGAGGAGTCGAGCGATGAGAGAGACGCTGTTTGACTGGATGGCCACACCCACTGCTCTTCTGGAATTTATTTTTTTATTTAACAAAATACCTGAAATATTTGTCAAAAATTTGAAACTATACTTTAAGAGTTCCGTTTGATAATTTCTAGTAAGCATTGTTTTGTTTATTGCCATGATTGCCACAGTTCAGGGTTGTGAATCAGGGTCAGGGTTAAATCTTTTGACATTTAAACATTTATTTCCTTTTTTTGTTCCAGTCAAATAATTGAGATGTAGGAGAGTCTTCCAGTGAAAACAAACCAAAACATGATAGTTACAATGTCTTGCAGTTGCAAAAATAAATGTTCTGATCATTTTTGAATATATGTTAGAAAACATTCATAAATAACCTGAAATATGATGTTTGCATAAATGTTATTCAGTGTCTATGTTGTTGTTGTGAAGTTGTACATTTACACTAATAGAAAACCAATAAGAAATCAAATTGCATTACATTGTAGGAAGTACATATCTCACCCAAAAAGATTAATATTACAAATTGTGTGTATTGAATATTTAAGCAAACAGCATTTCTGAGAGAAAACATCTTTCTCATTATTTGAGCGATCATAATGCTCTTCTACTCCCGATTCCTGAATTGTTCTGAATATTTAAAGAATGTTAATTAAAGCTAAGAATGAACAGACTATTTTAAGAATATCTGATTCATCTCGATTATTCTGTTGTCTGTCTTTGATGTGGTTGTATTTAAGATATATATATTTTTATATATATATATTTAATTGATTTCTATTGTATTCTTATCATATCTGTTTTCTGCTAACTCCAAATTAAGCAGAAGAAATAAACTTCAATATGCTGTCTAAAGTATTAGCCTATACTGACAAAATATAACTTGAAACAATTCATGCTGGTTTGTATTTAAACATCTTGGAGACTTTGAGATTATGCTTTGATTTATATAGACAGATAAAATGACCTTGGTAGCCCCTCATCAACAGATCCAGCACATTTCAGTTGAACGTTACAGTCTTTTACTGCCATCTTGTGGATAACGATGAGTTACAGTAATATAGGGGAGACTATAGATATTATATAGAGACTAGATGCCGCTGAGAAATACGGCCGCCATCTTAAACCGGTGTGGTGAAGTGTCGTTTACAGAGTTTGAAGAAATATATAGGAAAAATAAAAAGCCGGCCAGCCGGACTTGAACTTGTGTCTCCTAAAAATCTTCAGCTCTTAATGTCAGTGCATGGACCACTAGGCTGTGGGGAACTAAGAATTTAGCACACTTTGATAGATATTAGAAGATTCTCCTTGTGTGAGAAATACAGGGGAAACGAATTCCCGACAGCTGTTTTTTGGCCGTCGGATTCTGTTCCCCCTGTAAAAAAAAACAGCTGTCGGAATCCGTTTCCCCCACTCCCATTATGAGAGGTGTTGTAGTGGCTTAAAAAAACTGCTTATTTTATTTTGTGTGGGGATGGAGCTTACCTGGCACCAGTTTAAAGAAATATATTGTCGAGTTTTTACCCTTTTATTGTGATAGGAAAATATTGGATAAAAAAAGCCAGCAAGCCGGGACTTGAACTTGTGTCACCCAAAAAATCTTCAACTCTCAATGTCAGTGCATGGACCACTAGGCTGTGGGGGCCTGAGAATTTAACACACTTTGATAGATATTAGAAGATTCTCCTTGTGTGAGCAATACAGGGGGAACGGATCCCGACAGCTGTTTTTTGGCCGTCGGATTCTGTTCCCCCTGTAAAAAAACAGCTGTCGGAATCCGTTCCCCACTCCATTATGAGAGGTGTTGTAGTGGCTTAAAAAAAATCTTATTTTATTTTGTGTGGGGATGGAGTTTTACCTGGCACCAGTTTAAAGAACTATATTTTAGAGTTTTTGCCATTTATTGTGATAGGAAAATATTGGATAAAAAAAGTCAGCGAGCCGGGACTAGAACTTGTGTCAGCTAAAAATTTTCAGCTCTCAATGTCAGTGCATGGACCACTAGGCTGTGGGGGCCTGAGAATTTAAAGCACTTGATAGATATTAGAAGATCCTCCTTGTGTGAGAAATACAGGGGGAACGGATTCCGACGGCTGTTTTTTGGCCGTCGGATTCTGTTCCCCCTGTAAAAAAAACAGCTGTCGGAATCCGTTCCCCCACTCCCATTATGAGAGGTGTTGTAGTGGCTTAACATTTTTCTTATTTTATTTTGTGTGGGGATGGAGCTTACCTGGCACCAGTTTAAAGAAATATATTGTCGAGTTTTTACCTTTGATTGTGATAGGAAAATATTGGATAAAAAAAAAGCTGGCGACCCGGGACTTGAACTTGTGTCACCTAAAAATATTCACCTCTCAATTTCAGTGCATGGACCTCTAGGCTGTGGGGGCCTGTGAATTTAACACACTTTGATAGATATTAGAAGATCCTCCTTGTGTGAGCAATACAGGGGGAACGGATTTCGACGGCTGTTCTTTGGCCGTCGGATTCTGTTCCCCCTGTAAAAAAAACAGCTGTCGGAATCCGTTCCCCCACTCCCATTATGAGAGGTGTGGTCCGTTATAATCATCAAATTTAAAAGAAATAAACATTTGAAATATATCAATCTGTGTGTAATGAATGAATATAATATACAAGTTTCACTTTTTGAATGGAATTACTGAATTAAATAAACTTTTTCATGATATTCTATTTATATGACCAGCACCTGTATATTTTTTAAAAAACATTGACTGATGGAACCGAAAGTGCTAAAATGCTAACACAATTCTGGACTTTGGCCTACAAAAGTTCATCATCCCTTCACCACAAGAGCGCTTTAGCAGAAATAGCACACAGACTCACTCTGCTGGAAACAAGATGAACAACAATAGCTTGTTGTTCACTTCACTTTGACGATAATGTTTTTTGTGGGCCATTTGAAACAAACCACTTTAGTGCAATATGAGAATTATATTGAGAAAGTGATGAAATGTTACTACATATTAACATTTTAAGGGGAAAGTCTTTTCTGCCTCTTTTTAACTTTTTGTACAAAAAAAATAGTATTTGGTTTAAATAGTTGAGTTTATTATGTGTTATTATCAGGCTAACATATGTATACACTAATATCACAGTTAGTTTTCAGTGTTTTTATCTCTTCTCTGCAGGTGTTGGGCTTTGATGCTGTAAATAAACTGGAGAATTTCCTGTCTCCTGTAAGTCTCAGTGTGTGTGTGTGTGTGTGTTTCTGCATCCCCTCAGTCTTGATGGGTGGGGAGGAGTTAATTCACAGTTATATATATGGAGAAAGTCATAAAAGCCTGGTCTGATTTGTCACTGAGTTGTTTGATGATTTCCTCTGTTGTGTCTAATAAGGTAACAGTGAGTGTGATTGGAGGGTTTTGAACCTCTTTCTCTCTCATTAAGGGGGCTGAGAGAGAGGACGCCTGTACTTCTGTATCATCAGTGCGGAGAAGCTTGTACTGGATGTTGAATTTATCATGCAGAGAGAGATGGATAGATGCCTGACACTCATTTTACTGTCTTCAATTACAATATTCATCACAGCTGGTAAGTAGACATAAAATTAAAGAGATTGCTTTTTTTGTTTTTGTTTTTAGAAATGAGCGCCTAAGTTATTTAAGATCTTAAAATTAAACTATACTGTAATGTGTTTTTTTTAGATGCCCGTGTAATCGCATTGTCACAGTATTTTGAATGTGCTTCTGTTTAACAGGCAGTTTTTCTCTTTCCCTCTCTGTCTCTCCAATTTAGAGCTACAAATACATTTTAAATGAGTGTCTTCTTTTTATTCATTATAATATATCGTTATCAAAATAATATTCATATTTATTTATTGAAACCCTGAAAGGCCATTATTGTAGTTTTTTGTCTTGTGATCGCAATTGAATTTTTCATGTGATATCAACATTGTAAATGTTGTCTCAATCTTCTGTTATCTAAAAAAAAAAAAATCATCCACTGATCAACTTTTCTCTGGTTGAAAATGATTTAATCACCATGTGTCAAACATTATTCTATAACCAGGCAGGCATCTCTGTCCCTCGATTTGGGTGGCCGTAAAATTGATCACACATTTGGAATTCTGATTTGATAAACATTGATTTGGAAATATTAGTGACAGGCATGTTAGCTTGAGCAAGTCCCATGAACATTTTTATGAAAAAAGAAAAAGAATAACTCATTCATAATCCAGCAGGACAAATGCTGTATTATGTTATGTCAAGAAGTTGTGATCATGACAAGACAAAAAAAAAAAACTAAAAAAAACTAAAGGCCTTTTATAGGGTTACAATGTTAGTCTCTTAAACAATGCCAAGACCTCAGCTACAGAAGAACTAGAGGGGAAATATATTAAAAGAATACACCAGGTTTAATATAGTTTAAGCTCAATCAACATAATTTGTGGCATACATTTTTACCTAAATAATACATTTCTGCTTGTCCCCCCTTTAAAAAAGGGGTTTTCTGTAAATTTTAAAATACTCACTGTTTTAATAATATAACAAGACATAAACAAATATGTGTTAACATGATTAGAGTGTGGGAAAAATTGCTTACTAACCTTTTCTGTGCAAAGTTATTTCCAGTTTTAAACTTTGTTTCCATGACAACATAAGGGTATAAACCCTGTAATTGTTTTTAACTATTTATGAATTTTAGGATCATTGATTTAAGAGCTTTTATATAATCATAAGCTTCACATTTCTGTCTTTAAACCCCAATTTTTTTTTTATAAAAGCAGGGAGTCAGCATAATTATTTCTTTGTTAATCAACACACCTATGATATTGAACTCTGAATATTCTTTTTAAAATCTCAGACGTATGTGTCCCATTTTCCCAGTTGTCCCATTTTGTAATGCTGTAAATTGAACTATCATCCCTTCATCTTTCATCTCTCATTGTTACTGCTTAATATTTAGACCGTGTGAATGTGAGGCTGGTTGGTGGTCACAGTCGCTGTGCTGGTAGAGTGGAGGTTCTTCATAGAGGTCAGTGGGGAACGGTGTGTGATGATTTCTGGGATATGACTGATGCGGCAGTGGTGTGTAGAGAACTGAAATGTGGAGAACCTGTAGATGCTCTGGGTGATGCTCATTTTGGACCAGGATCAGGACCAATCTGGATGAGTTATGTCTTGTGTACTGGATCAGAGTTTACACTGAAGAACTGTGGGTCATTAGGATGGGGTAAAAGCACCTGTGATCACACTAATGATGCTGGAGTCATCTGTTCAGGTAAAGTATTTTACATATTAAAATTCATATGCGCTTCCAGATTGGCTTCTAATTTTTAACCCTCAGACGGTCTTCGGTCACTTCTGACTCATGACTGGTCATGACCCTGAATTTCTAAAAATCACAGCTTCATCGGAATGTTATGAAACTTGGTGACTTTTATGGCATTAGGTATGTGACTACAAAGTTTTTTTAGATTAAAAAAATTTAAAATAAAAAAGTCACACTTGCGGTCTTCGGTCAAAATTACCGACCCATAGGAAATGAATGGGAAATTGACAAAAATACAAAAATTCACCAATTTTTTATTTTATTTTTATTTTTAAGTACACATCAGTAAAGAGGTGACAATCTAAAACATGATATACATATAAAATGTATTTATTTATTTATGTAGATGATAAATATATTTATATTTATATTAAACATCATTAGATCACTAAGCCATGATGACATATTAGGTGGGTTGTGTGATTTCCACTCCAGGCAAGCTTCTCTTTCTAACACAATGTTTAGGTTTGAGTAATCATAATGCAAAAACTAACACTTTAAATCACTATTTCTAAAAAATATATATCTAAAACTTGATAAGAAATAGTTTTTGAGATTGTTTAAATATATATTCAAATCCACAAAAAAAAAAAAAGTAAATGTGTCCATAAACAGCTGGGGAATTCACATGCCTCTCCATAGAGCTGTGCATGCCATCTAGTGGTTACAACATGGTTCTACGCTTTCTATCCATACTCTCACCAGATGGTGCTAATCTGCTTCAAACTTTTTTTTTTTGAAGGCCTAGACTCTATATTAAACTAAAATACTGCATTAAAAAAAAAAAATCATATATACATTTTTGTATTATTTTCAATGGCAAAAATAGACCATAAATAATGCATAAATATTAATGAATTGGTTTTACTGGGATGGAGGAAGTTTAATTTTTAGGTGTCCAGTCACTTCTGACCGGGAAGGCCCAGGATGTGACTCCTAAACGAAGACCGCCTAAAGAAGTTTTAAAATGTTGACTTTTTTTATTTATTTATATTTGTTGTGGTTTTCTTTTGTGTTTTTACATTATAAGACTAAAAAATAAAAATGGCTTTGATGTAAAAATCATTATCTTGAAGCCCCATAAATAAGCCATGCTTTTGTTGATCTATGTTGTCTTATTCAGAAGTTCGGCTGGTTGGAGGTTCTCGCTGCTCTGGGAGATTAGAGATACTTGATGATCAGTCGTGGATGTCAGTGTGTGCCGCTGCCTTTGACCAGCAGGATGCAGAGGTTGTGTGTAGAGAGCTGGACTGTGGGGCTCCTGTACAGGTGCTGGGAGAAGATGCTTTTGGAAAAGGAGACGCTCAGATGTGGACACAAGAGATTCAGTGCAGAGGAAATGAGTCTCAGATTCACCTCTGTCCAACATCAGCGTTAGATGAAAACAACTGTTCTCATGAGCACAACATTGGTTTGCTGTGTACTGGTAAGAGATCCAATTACAACAAAGAACATTTCATTTCATTTTATTATTAAAATTTACAATGGCTTTTTCTCTTACATTCATAGACATAATAAATGTGAGACTGGTAAATGGTAGCAGTCGCTGTGCTGGTAGAGTGGAGGTTCTTCATAGAGGTCAGTGGGGAACAGTGTGTGGTGCTGGTTGGGATTTGGCTGATGCTGCAGTGGTGTGTAGAGAACTGGACTGTGGAGAACCTGTAGATGCTCTGTATGATGTTCATTTTGGACTGGGATCAAAACCGTTTTGGATGAAAAATGCAATGTGTACTGGATCAGAGTCTACACTTAAGAAATGTGGATTCATACAACCATCTGATCTTGATGTGTGTCGTGATAAGAGCGCTCAAGTCATTTGTTCAGGTAAGCTAAAGCTAAAAATCCTGTCTTAATGTACAAAACGATTGCACCAAAAGCAGTCATAATTTCATTTTTTTGTAACCATTTTCCAGCTTCTTTTTGAATGCATAAAATGTTAAGGTCAGACTGTAATAATCAGAGACCTTGTTAAACAAAATAAAATTTAGAAGCTTGTTTCTAACTCTACATTCTAATGTAATTCCCTGATAGGATTCATTAGACATTGTTGACATGAAAATGTTGAAATGTGGGCAGTCATGTAATGCATTTATATATTTTACAGTAACAATAACTATACACTGTCTTGTATATGAGCTGTTTTTGTAGGTTACTTTCAAGTCCTTTTGGACTGCATGGGAAAAAGTTTTGCTGACATGTAATATGTTTTCATAATAAATATATTTTATTTCAGAAGATAAAGGAAAATATGATATGATTGATATATTGATTATATGACTGACTCATTATTAAAGTTCTCTAACTTAAAATTTAGTTTTTTCCTGTGTTGTTCTTTCAGGAGTTCGGCTGGTTGGAGGTTCTCGCTGCTCTGGGAGATTGGAGATACTTGATGATCAGACGTGGATGTCAGTGTGTGCCGCTGCCTTTGACCAGCAGGATGCAGAGGTTGTGTGTAGAGAGCTGGACTGTGGGGCTCCTGTACAAATGCTGGGAGAAGATGCTTTTGGAAAAGGAGACGCTCAGATGTGGACACAAGAGATTCAGTGCAGAGGAAATGAGTCTCAGATTCACCTCTGTCCAACATCACCATTAGATGAAAACAACTGTTCACATGAAAATGATGTTGGACTGGTGTGTGCAGGTTTGAGCCTTTTTTTAAATGAACTGAAATCAAATTTAATGTTCCCAAAATCTACACTAAATATTAGTACATTTTATCATAATGTTTTCTCTTATTGTGATACTTTTTTCCTCATTCTTTCCTTTTGTCCATATGTCTTTACTACCTCTTTATTTATTTTATAGACAATTTGAGAGTAAGGTTGGTTGATGGTCACAGTCGCTGTGCTGGTAGAGTGGAGGTTCTTCATAGAGGTCAGTGGGGAACAGTGTGTGATGCTGGCTGGGATATGGCTGATGCTGCAGTGGTGTGTAGAGAGCTGGACTGTGGAGAACCTGTAGATGCTCTTGGTGATGCTCATTTTGGACCAGGATCAGGACCAATCTGGACAGATTGCAAGTTATGTTCGGGATCAGAATCTACACTGAAGAACTGTGGAACAGTAAAATGGGGTTTTCATGACTGTGATCATACAAAAGATGCAGGAGTCATCTGCTCAGGTAAACTGCTCCAAACCCTGCACTGTTTTTACATCACTGATGATTCAACTGCCTTAAAGGGAAAGTTCAACAAAAAATGAAAAATCAGTCATCATTTACTTTGTATCTTTTCAAACCTCTGACATTGTTCTGTGGAGCACAAACTTTTTTTCTTCTTCCTGATTTTACTTTCATTATATTGAAAAGAGTACCAGGGTATTCAATAAAATTCCCCTTTTATGTTCCATAAAAAAGAAAGTCAGTTGATATGGATTGACATTAGAGATTGAGTAATTTGACTATTTTAATCCTTTCACATTAAGAAGTGGTGCTTTATGGTAGAACAATAATGACAAGAATTACACATTTTAGATAAACAAAATTGAAACGTTTCTTATCTCTTGCTACTTTAGGTGTCAGGCTTATTGGAAACTCCAGTTGCTCTGGGAGATTGGAGATACTTGATGATCAGTCGTGGATGTCAGTGTGTGACGCTGCCTTTGACCAGCAGGATGCAGAGGTTGTGTGTAGAGAGCTGGACTGTGGGGCTCCTGTACAGGTGCTGGGAGAAGATGCTTTTGGAAAAGGAGACGCTCAGATGTGGACACAAGAGATTCAGTGCAGAGGAAATGAGTCTCAGATTCACCTCTGTCCAACATCCTTATATAAAAACAGCAGTTCACATTATAATTACCAGGGGCTGTTCTGTGCTGGTGAGTTAAAAGAATATAGTAATATCATACCTTTTACTAATAGGGTGCATCTCAGTCAGCTTTATATTTCACTGTCAGAACACTGACCAAGGAGCCAGCCATTTTAAATTCTGTCTCAATCACAAAACCCTTCAAGTGCACTGGAATCTTCGCTCCATAAAAATCCCACAATGCACTCCAAAAACCAGATGCTCACTATGTTCCCCTTAATGGAAATTCTGTTAAGTGCAAAACAAATCGCACAAACCAACACAATATCAACACATTATCATCATGACATGCGATAGAAGATTTGAAAAGACAAATCGTTATTTAATTATGTCAGTATAAACATCAGTAGGTAGTGAACATGTAAATATATAATAAAAAATTGGCTAAGATGTTTCATATATATATATATATATAACAACAAACAAAGTATACTTCATAACATACTTTAAACAGCATACAAAATGTCTGAAAGATGTTATGTGTGTGGTTAATAAATACCAGTGGTGATGTTTTATGACACAAGCTCCTATTCATATCACCGGAAATTGAATAATCAGTGTCCAAATGTTTAGTGAGCCAGTGTGCTTTACCAGTGCTGAATTTGTGTACACAATATACTGATACGGGAACTTGTGTGCTTATGGAGATGCATCCACAGTCTCTATCTGTATTTTTCTGTCACTTAGATAAAAAGAATATGCGGTTGGTTGGTGGCAACAGTCCCTGTGCTGGTAGAGTGGAGGTTCTTCATAGAGGTCAGTGGGGAACAGTGTGTCATGATTTCTGGGATATGGCTGATGCTGCAGTGGTGTGTGGAGAACTGAAATGTGGAGAACCTGTAGATGCTCTGGGTGATGCTCACTTTGGACCAGGATCAGGACCAATCTGGATGAGTATTGTGTTATGTGCTGGATCAGAGTCTACACTGAAGAATTGTGGGACATCAGGATGGAGCATACATGCCTGTACTCACAGTTCTGATGCCGGTGTCATCTGTTCGGGTGAATAATTTAACTGATTGCCCATTCATTTGTTGTGACATAAAGAGTATTTTGTTTGGAAAACTGTTTGTATGTTTATTGTATTTAACTATCAAGCATTTGTTTTTGTCAACTGTGCACTGTTATTCCTGTAATATGGACAGGTCATAAAGCTTC
Organism: Phoxinus dragarum; assembly: GCA_033366665.1. NCBI lineage: Eukaryota > Metazoa > Chordata > Actinopteri > Cypriniformes > Leuciscidae > Phoxinus > Phoxinus dragarum. Next base: position 538,358 of record JARPMJ010000037.1, on the reverse strand, counting down.
CAGACTCGTAAATGGATCACACCTCTGCTCTGGGAGGTTAGAGATACTTCACGATCAGACGTGGGTTTCAGTGTGTGCCGCTGCCTTTGACCAGCAGGATGCAGAGGTTGTGTGTAGAGAGCTGGACTGTGGGGCTCCTGTACAGATGCTGGGAGAAGATGCTTTTGGAAAAGGAGACGCTCAGATGTGGACACAAGAGATTCAGTGCAGAGGAAACGAGTCTCAGATTTCATTTTGCTCAATTTCATTATCACACAATCAAAGCTGTACCAGTGACGACAATGTGGGTCTGATTTGTTCTGGTAAATAATAAATATTTAGTGTCTCTTCGTTTGTATTTGAAACAGTATATGTTCTCTGTCAGCTACTGTACATTATACTGTATTTTAACCTCTATGTTTTTTATTCAGGTTACACAGAGGCCAAACTGATGAATGGTTCAGACTCCTGTTCTGGTCGAGTTGAACGTCAGTACTTTAGTAAATGGGGCACAGTGTGTGATGCATGCTGGGATATGAGAGCAGCCAGTGTCCTCTGTAGACAGCTGAATTGTGGGATTGCTGTGTCTGTTGTGGGATCAGACTGGTTTGGAGAGGGAAGTGGTGAAATCTGGGCTGATGTGTTTAATTGTGACGGGAATGAAACAAAACTCTCAGAATGTTCCGTCTCTTCATGGAGTCGAGCTGAATGTTCTCATAGACGAGATGTTGGAATCATCTGCTCTGGTAAACTTATTTGACATATTTGACAACTATGTTCTAACACAATTCTTATTTTAGTAAACATGAGATCTTCTCAGATTCTTCTCTGGCTGTTCATGACGGTCTGGTGCGGTTGTCTGGAGAGAGACAGTGTGAGGGGGAGCTGGAAGTTTCCATCCATCAGGTCTGGAGGAGAGTTCTGCTGGACTCCTGGAGTCTCACTGAATCCTCTGTGGTCTGCAGACAGCTGGGCTGTGGCTCTGTGCTGAACTTCTCCGGCTCCTCTTCATCCAGTCCTGAACACAGTCATGAGTGTGTGACGGGCTTCCAGTGCTCTGGGAGTGAAGCTCATCTGGGGAACTGCAGCTCTCCACAAACTCTCAACTGCAGCTCCACACAACAGCTGTCAATCTCCTGCCTTGGTGAGAACAACAACATCTGGGCAGATTCTTCAGTTGTTAGTGATCAATAATGAGTTTTTCTCTCTCTGAATATCAGGTCGCGGGTCCATCAGGCTGGTGGGTTCTGGGGGAGACTGTGCAGGGAGGCTGGAGGTTTTTCACAGCGGCTCATGGGGGACAGTGTGTGATGACTCCTGGGATATTAAAGATGCCCATGTGGTGTGCAGACAGCTGCAGTGTGGAGTGGCCCTCAGTAACCAGCAGGTACCAGCCTGGTTTGGTCCTGGTTCTGGACCCATATGGCTGGATGAGGTGGAGTGTGAGGGGAATGAGACGTCCCTGTGGAACTGCTCTTCTCCAGGCTGGGGGAAACATGACTGTCAACACAAGGAGGATGTAGGAGTCGTGTGCTCAGGTAAAGTTAAACACATTATTGCAAATAAATGACCAGCAGCTGCTGCTTTCAATATATAACAAGAAAGTAATATTAATGTAGTATTTGGAATCAAATATTTTTTAGTTAATACACAAAAATAAAAATAACTGAATTGAATTTAACATCTTTTATCTAGAATTTAAAGAGATCAGGTTAACTGAGGGCTGTGAAGGGAATGTGGAGGTTTTCTACAATGGATCCTGGGGTAATGTGTGCTGGAACCAGATGAACAGAGAGACAGCGAGTCTGATCTGTCAAGAGCTGAACTGTGGAAGATCTGGTGTTGAATCCTCTTCTACACCAAGACTGGAATCAGCTCCTAACTGGCTGGATATAGTATCATGTCGATCACATGACTCCACACTATGGCAGTGTCCGTCTTCACCCTGGGGAGAGAATTACTGTAATAGAGATGAAGTGGTCAAGATCACCTGCTCAAGTGAGATGATATTTAAATGACCTAAGATGGTCTCAGTAGTCATGTTTATTTAAATAATAGTGTGTTATAGTTAAGCTTCCAGTGTTATATCTAATGTGGAGAGTAAACTAATGTTTCTGAAAAACTAAACTGAGCTGAAGTGGCATTGTTGATCTGCTTAAGATATTATGGCTTTTACTGTATATCCTAATTTTCACTTCAGTTTTCTTCAATCATGTTTGAATCTTAGTGGAGGAAAGTCCTGAGTCTCCTCAGAGTCGTCTGACATGTTCTAACTCACCATCTCCTCACCAGAGACAGTGTTCAAGTAAGTTTTTTGACAAATTTGCTATAAAAAATAAAATGTTATGTTAGACTTTTATTTAAAAAAATTTTTTTTATCATATTATTCTCCCTGTGTCTGAATGGGTTTCCCCCACAATCCAAAGATATGCAGTATATGTGAATTGGACACAAATTGCCCTCAAATGTGAGTGATATGAAGCCCTGTGATAGCTGGCCAACTGTCCAGGGTGTTCCCCATCTCCGGTCCGAGATGCTCGGATATGCTCCAGCATCTCTGTGACCCTAAGGATGATAAGCACTTTGAAGGCTGGATGGATCGATCAATTTCATAAATCTAATCATAGACCTCTTGGTTCAGTTTCAGTGTGTGTTTTGTTGTAAATGTTGTGCTGAAGCTGGTCAGTGATTATTTCTATGTGTGATTTAGATCATGTTCCTCTCAGACTGAGTGGAGGTTTGGGCCGGTGCTCTGGGAGGCTGGAGGTGTATCATAACGCTGTGTGGGGTTCAGTCTGTGCTGATCTGTGGGACATCAGCGATGCTCAGGTGGTCTGCAGGCAGCTGGGTTGTGGAGACGCACTGAGGGCTGATGGGAATTCAGTCTTTGGTGCTGGTGAAGGTGTTGTGTGGCTGAACAGAGTCGAGTGCAGAGGGAATGAGATTCACCTGTGGGACTGTCCTCTCTCCCTGAAGAAGCACACTGACTGTTCCCACAAAGATCACGCTGGACTCACATGTGCAGGTCACTGCAAAACTCTGACCAATATTAGTCATTTTTAAATAATTTAAGTGGTTATAAATTTGTGTATTTGCTTTGCTTTTTCCAATGTGTTTGTGTCTGTTTTATCAGAGTCCACTACTCCTGCCACAACATCAGCTTCTCCTCCAGTTTCTCAGACAGTGCGCTCAACATCAGTCACTCCTCCACAAACTCCTCCAGCAGCGTCTCTCTCTGTGCTTGTGGTTGCACTGGGAGTTTTGCTCTTACTGCTCTTAGTGCCACTGCTTATAGTGATTCAGCAGAACAGAGTGATGAGGAGAGGTAGGAGAGATCCAGAGACTGTCATATTGTGTCTTATTCAGTGTGTGATCAGTCATGTGTTGTGAACTGACGGCAGGTTTGTCTGTCTACACTCACAGCTCTCTCTAAGAGGAGACACAAGACGACGACTGAGGCTGTTTATGAGGAGATTCAACACAGACCCACTAATAGACAGAGTTTCTTCACTCAGAGGGGTGAGTAAATGTCATATTGCTAGATTTGTCGTGATCAAGAGACTCATCACTGAATTCAAAGGGATGAGACAAGTAAATCACAGATTCATTTGTGTGACCTTGTTTGTGTCACTTGTGATGATTAAGGGTTAGTGTTATATTTAGGTGTTGAGTCAATGTTGTCAAGAAGGAATCAAGAAGGAATGGATTTCCTTAGATTAGTATGAGCTTGAACTTTAAGATGGCACCACAGATAGCTGACTTGGTTTGGAGCTTTTTCAGTGTTTCTGTTTTTATTGATTGTTTGTCCTGTCTTCAGTCAACTTTATGAGGGACGAACTGCTGGACATTAGACAATGCAAACCCGCCTGTCTTTTTGGACATTTTAGTCAGAGGGGTTCTATTCGGTGACAGTTATAATACAGATGCTCCAAAAGACGCAAATGAGGGAAGCGGGTGGGTGCGCTCGTAAAGTTCAGAAACCCTGCTGCCGAGTATTCACCTGGCGAATCTACACTCTCTTGCCCCACAAAACATATGAAAATCTCACCCAAACAAACAAGGATTTTTCCAGCTCTGCTACTTTGTGTTTCACTGAAACCTGGCTGAACAAATCTATCCCGGACAGCACATTACATCTGCCAGGCTTCCAGTTGTTTAGAGTGGATTGCATTGCAGAGTCATCTGGGAAAACAAGAGGTGGCGGATTATGTTTTTACATAAACAAAGGTTGGTCCATGGATATAACAACAATAATGAAGATGTGCTACCCTAATTTAGAAGCCCTCTTCATTAACTGCAAGCCTTTTTATTCGCAGCCAGAGTTTTCCTCGTTCCTTTTGGTGAATATTTAGATCCCTCCTCAAGCCTGTGTGACCACAGCACTGCAAAAGCTGGCTGATCAAATTACAGACGTGGAGCAAAATCACCAGAACTCTGTCATTATTATTCTCGGGAATCTGATGTTTATTCATGTTTATTTCATGCTGTAACTAGTAGTAAAGAGGAAGAGATGATCAGCACTGCCACTTTGCTTGAAGGACGGCGATCTGTCACGCCACATTAAAGAGCAAAACAGAGATAAGAGAAGCTAGTCTGAGAAGCTGAAAAAACTGTTTTCAGCCAACTATCCTGCATTAGTGTGGAAAGGCCTTACAAGACATTGTCATCTCAATCTGCTGGGAATCAACAACTGGATGACGATCTGAATGAGTTCTATTGTCGTTTTGACAAAGGCTGTCTCACACCCCATACCCACTCTGACCTTCTCTCTGCACAATCATAAACCCCTCCTGCAAAATCCCCTCTCCCTTCTCCTACTACTCAACCTGCACTTTGGTTTCTTTCAGCAACAGAAGTTCAGGAAAGCATCAGGCCCAAACAATGTTTCACCCACCTGTCTGAAAGTCTGTGCTGACCAGTTGTCACCCATCTTCACTCAGATCTTCAACAAATCTCTGGAGCTGTGTGAAGTCCCTTCTTGCTTCAAATGCTCCACCATAATCCCCATCCCAAAGAATCCCAAGGACATAGGACTGAGTGACTACAGACCTGTTGCTTTAACGTCGGTGATCATGAAGTCCCTTCCTGCTTCAAATGCTCCACCATCATCCCCATCCCAAAGAATCCCAAGAACACAGGACTGAGTGACTACAGACCTGTTGCTTTAACGTCTGTGGTCATGAAGTCATTTGAAAGACTGGTGCTAGCCAACCTGAATGACAACCTTGGACCCTTGCTAAACCCCCTTCAGTTTGCTTATCAAGCAAACTGGTCCATGGATGACGCAGTCACTGTGGGACTGCTCTACATCTTGCAACATATGAACAAGACAGGGACCTATGCTAGGATCATGAACAACACTGTGGCCTCGTGGTTCCTGGGCTCTACCATCTCTCAGGACCTGAAGTGGGAGTTCCATTGAGAAAAATGCTTCGCCAGTGGAGGAAGTTCATCTTTCCACAGGAGCTGCTTAGCCAGTTTTATTCAGCCGTCTATTCTATGCATTTTAGTAGTTGTCTGGTTTAGTTCAGCTACCAAATCAGAAGCCATCAGAAGACTATAATGGACAGTCTGGACTGCTGAACTTATTATTTCCCACCCTCCAGGGCCTGTACTCTTCCAGAGTGAGGAAGAGGGCAGATAAATCATCACAGACTCCACTTACTCTGGCCATAACCTCTTTGCATTGTTGCCGTCCGGCTGACGATTCAGAACAATCTAGGCACTAGACAATCTAGGCTTAGGAACAGCTTATTGAACAGTTAAATGCCTCATAAGGCCTCTCTTAGTGCAATACTCCCACTGTTTAGTGAAATATTTATTTATTAACCATAATACTGTTAACTGTAAATATGTTAATATCTGTAAAGATGCCTAATCTGTGTCTTATACTTTTCATATTTTTATTCTTATTTTTATAATTATTCGTCTTGTTGTTGTATTTATATGTGTGCACTGGAAGCTTAATTTACCAAGAAAATGCCTTGTGTGTGCAAGCACACTTGCCAATTAAGCTCTTTCTGTTTACTGATTCTGATGATCCAAAGCATATGGGGGTTTTGGCTGATTTGTGATTGGGAACATGTATCTGATAGTTCTGCTCCTTCCTAACAGGAAGTGTCCGTTCTACCGAACAGCATTCTGCATATGAAGATGCTGATGAGCTTTTTTCAGGTTAGAGGACTGAAATATAATAATGTTACCTGCTACATTATACAGAAAAGTATGTATGTTTGTTAAATTAAAAACATTAAGATACAAAGTTATCTTAGCAGTGTTTAATAATAATAATATGCAATTATATTTATGTACTGTATAGTATAGTATGCACTGTATGAATGTTGGTATTTATGTATGTGTGTATTTTCTTTTTCACATCAAAATCTGCAGTAGGAGTCACAGCTGACTACTATGATGACGTCACCACCACTGAAGGCCCGACAGGTCAGTGACTTGAACTGATCACAGAAATTCATTTAATTTTATTACCTATTTGACCTGTGATAGTTTCTGTTTATTCTCTCTTTTCTATTAAATGATTTAGAAAAGCAACAAATCACATCAGAGAATTATGATGATGTAATCAATGCTGAACGGAGACGTCATAATACAGGTTTATTTCTTTTAATTATTTTGATAGGTTTTAACACAATACATATATATATATATATAATTTTTCATTATTTTGTTTAGCAGAAAACTATGATGATGTCGTCATCGTACGACAGTTCTCCAATGATAAAGCAGGTGTGGGTTTCAAATTATACACTTATGCATTAGAACAGGTTTTTTTTTGTTTTGTTTTTTTGGTCAAATTATAGTAGCATATAAAGTATGAAGACTCTTTGCATGTAATTAATAATAGACACATTTATATCAGAGGGTGTTCAGGAGGAGTATGATGATGTGAAGAATGTCGGGGAATATATGAGTGACATATTAGGTACGTTATTGACACTTTTTTTTACTGAATCATTTTGGTGTAGTCCTTATAATAGCTTTATATATACTTTGTTCTGTGGTCTCAATAGCTAATTTAAATGGACTGAAAACATTGTGTTCATTATAATACTTTTTAAAGCATGTTGATACATGAATTTGCTCTTCTTTTTTAATAACAGACTGATGATGTGGGGGAGGAGCCAGGAAAACAGGGAGGGGCTTTATAACCAAACCACACCCACTGCAGCAAATCAATTTTCAGTTTTTAAGTGGTCTGCAGAGTTTAGGTGTTTAAGATCCTATATACTGTATGTTTTAGCTGCAGTTCAGCAATGGTTTATGTTGCACTTTGTATTAAAATCTTCTTATTCAGCTATAATTTCTGATAAAACAAAATGCATTGCTTTCAAAATATTAGATTTATTTAGTTTTTGCAGACCATGCTTTTTTCTTTTTTGCTATTTTTCTGAATTGATACATATCTATAATGTAGCCTAAGAAATTTGAGGGGGAAAAAATATTTACCTTTAAGCCTCCACCGCAACAGTTTTTTAACATTTCACACCTTCAACTTGTAAAAATATATCTAAAAATCAAATATAACTCCTCTTAAATGCAGACCCACTGCTAGTGGACTTTTATATTTTTCTAAAAGTTGTTGGAATTTACTTTGGGAAATATGTTAACAAACAGCAGCTCTAAGCAATTATCAGAAAAGCATGTTCACTTAATGTCCTGCAAAAGGAGTTTCTGACAGTCAGAAAGTAACACACGGCATGCACTCTGAGCTGAAATCTTCGATGTTTATAACAGAGCTTTTTAATATACTGTATAGAGACTCTGTTTGTTTCATGTAGGCCTATTTGTTTTAGATTCGCTTAATTGATGTTTTGAATTGATGTCTTTTTCTATTATTTTCTATTAAAGGGTTAAAATCAGACTGACTATGTGCATGGAAATGTTTTTTTTTATTATTGGAAGGGGGGGGGGGGGGGGTATGGAGGGGGGTTGGGAAGGCTGATATTGTTCATACACATTGTGTTTTTTGTACAGAAAAATAAAAAATTCAATACATTTCTGTGATATATTTCAGTTTTTTTTATGCACAAATTGTCCTTTGCTGTGAATGCAGCATATTATTAACACCAAGTGCTCCTCAAGCCAGGGTATTTGTCAGTGTTGGTCATCTCTTCTCTGCAGGTGTCAGACTTTGTGTTTCTCACATTGACTCTCATGACAGCTGGACTTTATCATGTGTCTATCTCCCCAGTAAAGTGTCTCTGTAAGGTAGAGGAGGATTCCCGGCCAAACAGTTTCTGTCAAAATATTGAATGTAAGTAGAGTTCAGACAGTGTTTAACTTGATTCCTTCCTCCTTTCAGATTTCTTACTGGTTTTATTTATTTATTTACCCATTTGCTGGGTCTAAAAGCTTTAC